>CAXIVR010000003.1:2453164-2470664 GCA_964035755.1 Teleogryllus oceanicus | reverse complement strand
AAAAGAGAAACAAGCAAGATATAGACAAGAATGAATCATGCCAAGACGGCACCATCCAGTGATATGCGCCAGTTCAGGATGGATCAGCGTGAACAAACCGCAAGGGGTTTTTGGTTGAACAGATCCAACTCCGCAAGAGCGGTGTCTTTGGATTTTTTCCCAAAAAAGTAGTGATAGTAGTATTACAGTAGTGGTAGTTAGTGGTAGTAGTTGTGGTGAGTAGTAGTGGTGGTGGTAGTGGTAGTAGTGGGAGTAGTGAGTGGTAGTAGTAGTCGTAGTGGTAGTGGTAGTATTATGGCGAGTTATATGGTGTCTTTTGCAACCCAGCCTCCATATCTCTCTGTCGGTATAGTTTTTATTACTTAAAGAAAAGATTTTGAAAATATCTGGCTGGCTTCTTGTAAAGTAGCTCTAAATTTTAAAGAATGTTTTTGAAAATTTCAAAGCTTAAACTAGAGACGGATGGACAGGGGTTTCTTCATTTTGGAAAAATCCTAACCATGGGTTAGGCGCTAGTGGTGTTTACAGACAGACGGACGGATGGGCGTTAAAAAAAAGGTTTAAGTGTTTGCATGAAACCCTAAAACGTGCCTTTCCTTTGAATCTCGAAATCGATTTTCCGCAGCATTACATAACATTCCCTATCCAACAATAATTACTCTGTGTAAACGTATTGAAACCATTCGACATACGAATTTACCGCCGCTGGCGACACCAGCTTCTCCAGCAAGTGGGGAGAATAGGAGGTAGGGGGGGTCTCCCTACCGTCCATTGTGACGTCACGGGGACAGGGGGGAGGCGAGAGATTTTTGTTGGTCAGGCGTCGTGGAGTGAAGTTATCTTGAGAAAAGAGGTATTTGTACTGTAAATTTTGTTTATATATAATAGATCAGTGCTTCTGGTGATAGAATGTAGTGTTGGAAAGACACAGCTTCTGTTAAATTGAAACTATAAACATTCAATAGAGGTGTTTAAATAAGACAGTGCAAGAAGCTTATGTCAGTGCTGATGTAATAATCACTACAATATTGTTTATTTTTGATAAACAGATGCACTTACAAACTGCAATGTTGTGGTGCCACTTGTGCAATGACACGTAGACAATGTGATCAGCAACAAATGTGCGCAGCCTTCCCAATTTGAATGCTCGCAGTAGGGCAGCCTTGTTGGACGAATCGTGGTTCATACCATTTTCTGCCGAACAAAACAAGGTTATTACAGAATGTAATTATATTTATGATGTTACTTTAATGTATTGCAAATTATGCATTGATTAAAATTAAGAATGTTATGTTATGAGACACTCATATTGATGCTTCATCTTTGCTTAATAATTCTTTTAAAATGCTCTTCAAAAAAAGGCAACAAAAATGAAATTCAAAATTATCGGCCCATTTCTCTTCTTTCAGTTTTTTCAAAAATATTAGAGAGACTTTTTTACTTACGAATAGAAACCTTTCTCAGCTTTTCAACCTAAACACGACGCGCTTTCAGATTGCCCACATGGATTTAGAAAATCAAAATCAACGGAAACAGCTATATTTTCTTTTCTAAAAGATGTTGCCTCATCATTGGATCAAAACGAGGCACCTATTGGATTATTTTAGATCTCTCAAAAGCTTTTGACGTCATTGATCATGACATTTTACTTGCAAAATTACCTGCATATGGAATCCGTGGTAACGCTCTAGATTGGTTATGTTCGTACCTTAAACAACGATCTCAGAGAGTTGAAATACCTTACTGGAATGATGGAACAATACGTACGCACCTTTCCGACTCTTTGCCCATTGCACGTGGAGTTCCTCAAGGATCGATTTTAGGCCCTATTCTGTTCCTACTTTACGTAAACAATATGCCCTCGACAATTCGAAACGGAAGAACGGTTCTCTTTGCGGATGATACGAACATCCTTTGCAGTAAAGAAACCGTAAATAGTACAATATCAGATGTTTCAAATTGGTTCCGAAATAACAAATTAATAGTAAACGAAAAGAAAACGGTTTTAATGCAGTTTTACATTTCAAATAAACAATTCTGTGCTCCATTGAAAATGAACAGTGTACCATTGATGTTAAGGCAACAAAATTTTTAGGTCTCTCAATTCAGTCAAACCTTAAATGGAACGTCCATTTAAATGAATTGAACACAAAATTAAGTTCATTATGCTACGCGTTCAGAATTCTTGCAAATTCAGTCAGCCTTCATACTGCTCGTTGTGTATACTTCGCGAATGTTCATTCCCGCCTGAGATATGGCATAATATGCTGGGGAAATACAACTTATAGCTCCCAGACTTTTAGATTACAAAAGCGAATTGTACGAATAATAACCAAATCCCACACACGCAATTCATATAAGCCTTTCTTCATTAATCTATGGATTCTACCATTACCGTGTCTTTTTATTTACGAATCAGTGGTTTTTGTAAAAAATGACTTGCTCAAGGGCGGGAATATATTTTCAGAAAATGCCGCAGTCTATTACTATAAGACTCGACGTAGAAATCATATTCATCAGGTGACATTATCAACAGCTCATTACAAAAAATTCACATACAATACATGTACATTATTTTACAACACTTTGCCAGATGACATTAAACGATTAAATTCAATAGAAAAGTTTAAATCCCAAGTGAAATCGTTTCTGCTGCATAACTGTTTCTATACAATTAGAGACTATACTGAGCATCACAAGAAAAGTAACATTAATTTTAACAATGATACATAATGCATTATTTACCATTTGAACTGTATAAATGAGTATAAACAACCTGTAACAACTATTGTACTACAAGCTTCCGGGTCAATGACCCCCATCTCGATCAGGTTTTTCGTCCAGTTTCCCTGATCCATTGAGCAAATGCTGAGATGGCCCTTGTTTTGCTTCTGGACATAAATGTAACTTCATTTTCTGTGCACGTCTTCTAGAATTCAGTGGGAAATACAATTATTCAAATTATCGTTTCCATGTAGTCGCGGCAGGAAGTAATAAGTGCCAAAATTTATTGCTTATAGATAGATAGAAATTTATTCTACAATTGGGCAGATGATGCCCGGTGGCAGAATGCAAAATAACAATTACAAATAACATAATAAATAAAACATTAAAATACAATAACAAAAATAAAATAATACATATTACACAAATATACATACATACAAACATATACGCATGTATACATAGACGAAGGAACCCTCACATCACTTCAAATGAAATCACTTCACTTCACTTCACCTCACTTCACTGCACTGCAATAACTTTATCTAAATATTAATTGTTCATTACTTTTTACTGTATACTACGCATAATCGCACCTTTCACTTCACTTCACTTCACTTCTTTCACCCTATTGACTAATTTCCTATAATTTTTTTTCTGAAACCTCGCGCTGAGCAAGGAAAGGGCTCAAAAACTGCCGCAGGCAAATCGTTCCAATCTACTATAGTTCTATTTACAAAGGCGAATTTCCCTACGTCCGTTCTTTGTATTCTTGTTCTAATTTTATATTTGTGATCAAATCTATTTAAATAATCTGGTTTATCTAACCTTCCCCGTATTTCCTGCCATGCGGAGCAACCAACGTAAGATTTATACAGCGCGCAAAGTCGTGCCCTCTTCCTCCGGCGTTCTAATGATTCCCAATGCGCAGGTGTGTTCTTCCGAAATGTATATTTTGCCGCTCTGTTTTGTATCCTCTCTAAGCTCTTTTTAAGTCCTATTCTGTACGGATCCCAACAACTAGCTCCGTATTCCATTACCGGCCTAACAAGCGAGGTATACGCGATTTCCTTTGCTTTCGTATTACATTTTTTAAGATTTCTCATGACGAAATGCAAAGACCTCCAAGCTTTACCCACTACATAGTTCGTTTGTTTCTCCCATCCCAATTTACAATCCAGGAGAATGCCAAGGTATTTACAGGTCGAGACTCATACTAGGTACAGACTACGTCATTACCTAGCTGATAAGGTATTGTATGAAAAGCTCTGGCCCTACAAAATGTGATCGCTTTACTTTTCTTCCCATTTATAGTTATTTGATTAGCTATTGCCCAATCGTAAATTTTATTTAAGTCATCCTGTAGTTGAAACATATCGTGCTGATCTGCAATTTCCCTATATAATATACAGTCGTCGGCGAAGAGTCGAATTTTTGACGTTATATTTCGCGATAAATCATTTACAAAGATAAGAAACAGTAGTGGGCCTATGACACTGCCCTGAGAAACCCCGGAAGTAATGTAATTATTTATCCTTGAAAATAGATTTTATTACATGGGAGTTTTTGTTTTTTTTCTCCCTTTCAAAATTCAAAATTGACGTAGTGTATGACTTAGTGTAGGGATCACAGAATTTTGAAAATGTGCACACAATTCACTTTTCCACATAGCACGTCATAGGCAGTTTTTAACTATTTTTTACGTAAATATAAATAAATAAATAAATAAATAATAAATAAATAAATAAATAAATAAATAAATAAATAAATAAATAAGACATTTATCATGTAGTACTGATCATGTAGAAGCTTTAGTATGATATAAGTCAGAATGTGTTACATTTATTTCAGCACAATATTTAAACACTTTTATAATAATAGGTTCATGTTGATCTCTGAGGGGATAACGTGTTTGTCATTCGTAGTTTATTTTCTAGTTTAAATGTCTTTGTGGTGTTGACACGCAGACTGAACAGTGTTCTGAAGAGACTGTCACTTGCTTCATTTTTTGTCCAGGTGAGATGAACTTTAAGGGTCATTTAAGAGAAAAATAGCCTGCAATGAATGCTGCACTTAAAAAAATAATAATTCAATTTGTGTTTTTAATGCTTAAGCACCAGTTTAATAGTGCAATAATGAATGTGATAATATTGATTAAACATTACATCACTGTCATGTCATTCTTTACTTTTTGAAGTCTGCTTAGTGCTAATGTTTAATTCTTGCTTTAGTCTTAAGAAAACTAGCAAATGGATACAATGATTATCTCCAGAACAAAACAAAGTTTTGTTTATATTTGAGGAAAACTTGTTTTTTCTTGGGTTATTTTTTTAAAATATTGTACAGTGTTTTTTTGTTGTTGTTTTTTTCGTTATGGGTGTTTATGGAATGACATTCTGTATCTAGGTAAATGCTCAAGGAAACATTATAAATGTTCTGTGACCACGACTTTGTGTTTTGAACAAATTGTGATTTGAACAAAATCTTCAAAAGGGAGAGCCCCGAATCCATGATTTCACACCCGGCCTGAATAAAGTACATCCAACGTCTTCCACGGGGAAAGATCACTGCTACCGCCCGAGAAAAAACATGCACTACACTTACGGAACTAAAGATTGTAGCAATTAACACGCTCGGAATCAGAATTAATCAGTTAAGAATAAGAATTAATCTAACACCTATCACCCCGACTGTGGACAACTGTAGTGGCTACATCGTTGATCTGATTTTCTCCAAATTTCATATTCCCAGATTGATGTGAATGGACAGGAGGATTTGGGAGTTTCTGTCGGATATTTTTATTTGTTTTTTATAAACATAAATCAGGCATTTACGTTTTCATGCCACTGCCAGCATTCCACTCATACGACGTTTGTGTGGCGCAGTGGTATGAATGCATGCCCACAAGGTAACTGTGAGGATCTGAGTTCAGAAATCTGTTTTCCTGGATTTTGTAGTAGTATAGTTTTGCGCAGCATTTAGAAACAATGCGAGAAAAAAATGTGCTTTTAAATCACCACTAGTTTTGAAAATGTTAGTAGTTTTCGAGCAATATTGCATGCAATATTTTCAAAAATAAAAAAATTGTAGTTTTACTTTCTCATATACGTATATACGGAGTAATACACGTAGTACAGAGAAAGGTATGTAATGCTGCGCGTAAAAACGGCAAATTTTCGACAGAAAAAAATTCATTGCAGGGCCGTAAAAGCAAGAAAGTAGATAAATTCAGTTGCTATATTAAGAGAATAAAATCATCTAACACGTGGTGCAGCCAGAATCCCGGTTTTGTGGGTCCTTGATGCCGAAAAACCAATTGAAAGCTCAACGTCCGTCCGTGAACACTAATAGCGCCTAAACCGCACGTACGATCTTTTCCAAATTGAAGTAACTCCTGTCCATCTGGCTCTAGTTGAAGCTTTGAAATTTTGAAGAACATTCTTTAAAATTTGAGGGTAATTTACATGAAGCTGAGGGTATTTTACATTTTCAAACTTTTCTCAAAAACGGTTCAATATTTTTTCTTTAAATTTCTTGTAAGAATAGAGTTTTTCAATTTATATTTGTTTTACAAAAATAATTCTTTCCTTAAAGTTATGTAGATTTTTTAGAAAATTTTAGTAGTTTTTGTGCAATGGTACATGAATTATTTGCAATTTTAAAAAATAAAAAGAAGAATTTCACAGAAACGGTTCCAAATTTTTTCTTTAACTTTCTGGTAGGAATAGTGCTAAATGCACTGTATCAGATGGTATAAACGCCATATTGCTCTATTTTGTTTTTTCAAAATTTACAAATATGTAATAATTTTGACTTCTCTCGCACGTGAGTAATATTAACATTAGAGGCAATTTCTTCACATTATTGCACTACTTATGCTCTTTAAATAATGTCAAATAAAGTTTCTCGAAAACAGTTTTCTGTTAAAATGAGCACAAACTTACGCATTTTCAGAAACGCTCAAACGGGATTTTCTCAAATATGGCTCCAAATATTTTCTTCGATCTTTTCCCAACATATAGTGTTAAATGCACTGTTTAATATGAGGTAAAGTTCATTTTGGTTTGCTTTTGTTTTTCCGAAAGTTATACATATATAATTTTTTTAATTATCTCTCGCGCCGTTAATATACACATTTCCATCGATTTGTTTACATTATTAAAATTGTGAGTGGAACTTCTTCAAAGTCAAAAAAAGGTTTCCGTAATCTCAATAGATGTGAAAAAGAGCTTCAAATTTCGCATTTACAATAACGCTTATTGCCGTTTTCTTAAAGACGGCTCAAAAATTTGCAATGAAAATTGCTATTTAGCACAATGTTTTAGTATTCTTTAATATTTTTAACCCATTAATAACCGTTTTTTTTCTCGAAATTTTTCTTCAATATTCTATATTATTGTTCCAAAAATTACATTGTATGAAATTCTGGAAAAGTTCGTTATTCATTTTACAAAATTTCGGTGCACAATGGGGCAATGGAATGGACGGAAAGGGTATTTTTATTTTGTAAAAGTAATAAAACATGCAGGATAAATGTTATTAAAATGAAAAGTTTTATTATATAGAATTAGAGAAAGGACAAGAAAATATACTTTAAGAAGAAAAAAACAAGAAATAATCTAATGGGATATACTTTCGGAAGCAATTCACATGACATCCAAAATTGCATTCATGCATTTTTTAAATTTATTTTTGTTACAATTTGCGCACCGTATCTGTGTTTCATTTTTAATAAGATAGTGGTTTAACCCATCCAAACGCACATCAATTGGCACCCTCTTCTTGCATGACTGTGGAGTTCTTCCTAGCTGAGGACGAATTTCAGTGTATTTTGTGAAGAATGTCTGCACGATCTGTCGAGTAAATGCAAGTAAATCAATATAATTTCCCTTCTCTTTAGGCGACATTTCTTTTGCTTGGCATAGTGGTTGAATCCCGCCACATGTTGATGACAGAATTTTCGTTATACCTTACAAGAGAGATACCAGAATTCATATCGGTTACTTAATCGAGTAAGTTATCTTCCTCGGGGCATTTTTTTCAATTGATCAGGCATGATAAGATGTGCTTTACAAGTGCGATTTGCGCGAATTGTTTCTGTAGCATTATAACCAATTTCCGTAAGCCGTCTAAAAAGCTAGAAAGACAAAAAAATTATCCATAAAAAGCTGGCATGTCTTTCTAGGCAGCTCTGATAACAAATCAGCTTCTACGCAGTTCTGATAACCAATCCGTCACTACTGACCCTCCTACTCCCAGTTCCGGAATTTGATTGCCAGTCAAGGCTCTCCTAGATAAAGCTCTCCTTGAATTATGTAGCCTAGGAGAGTACACAATCACTAGGAAGAGTACACACCTTGTATCCGAATCTAATTGGTTTTCCTTGGATATGTTGTTTAGTGCTTTGCCTACCATAATATGGCACCATGGCCTCGTCAATACAATAAATATTCTTCTTGAGAGAAGCTGGTCATCGTTCATTTAACGTGGACCAAAGATGTCTTACTTTACAAAATTTGTCTTTTTTGCCGACGTTTCCGTTATCTGACACATGAACATAACGTAGAATCTCCTCAAATATAGATTTGCTTTCGAAACCGCAAGATTGTAACAATCAGTTGCAGTTTCTCAATACCACACAGTATCCACTCAAAAGAAGAATTGCAAGAAACACGTGAATCTCATTTTCAATAACATTGAATTTTTTGTTTCCCTTTTCTTTTGCATAGTTATTGGTAGAATTTATAACAAATATTATAATTTCATCATCGATAAATTGTACAAAAATATCTCGAGCAGAATTATTCTCTGAATAAGTAAAACGTTTCCAGACTCGCTCGTGATGAGAGATATCAGTTTTCCACCAATTGAATTCAACTGAGGACGGTTTTGGCGTTTTGGATTGATTCCCAGACCATTGTCCAGAAGCATTTCGTCCACATTATTTACGTCCACTATGCATTTTAGTCCACTGCTACTTTTAGTCCAGAAACATAGGATGTCCATAAAAATTTCGTCCACTTTTTTATGTCCACTTATAAGAATGGTCCACTGAGCATTCACGTCCGTCACTTGAAATGTCCAACATTGTGTCCATTTCATAAATTTTTAGTCCACAATAACTAGAGTCCATTGTAAAAGAAATGCATAATTTATTCAGTTACAATATTATACAATATGTGATACTTCTCCATCGCTCTCTTCTGTGTTATACAATTTCATTCTGTAGCTAATGCTGCGCAAATATAAATCTATATTATTATTATCAGCATATACTTGAGATTGGTCAACAATATTTTTAATTTGACGTTGATTTATAATATACGATTTTCTAATCGGATATCTGATTTGCCTATAACCGCCAGCAAGTTGTAATAACAGGATTGTCGCTTTGATCTTTTTTTATACCGTCTAAAAATTTCCAAATTGTGGCATGATGTGTTACGATGAGCTTCTGAAATTTCGAGTGCCAGCCCTCCACAAAATTATTTGTTCTTTCTGCTCGATTTAACACCCGCTCATATCCATTCCATAATTGCGGAGGAAATCGAGGCGGCACTGCCCTCCTCCTCCCTTTTGTAGGTCGTCCCCTCACATACGTTGTTTCAAAGTACGTCACAAGGTCTTGCACATTGTCGTGGCTTATTTCTAACAAATAATCAAACACCTCTTCCATGTTGTCGAGAGGTATGAATGCCCATCAGCCGCTGAATGTCATTTCTTATGACATCTTCGGTGAGACGTACCTTCTTACAACTTGCCGCCAAATAGCTTGCGAAAAAAGGTATAGGCATCCACTAACTGTGCTGTTGGGTAATACGGCTCGTACTGCGTTAATAGCACTCATTTCGAAGTCCAACATTACAAAGTCAGGTGAAAAATTCTTGTTCAAAGCCACAGCTGCATTTTTAAGATGTTCAAAGATTAATGTATAGGTTACTTCATCTTTTCTGGTACACAAACAATAAATTAATGGAAAAACTAAATTTTGTATTTTTTCTTGTAATGTGTACAATTGATAAAATAACCTTGGAACACTTTTAAACGTTCCGTCGTAAAAAAATTGTCCTGCTTCTGCGTAAATGGTTCAACCCATCCTCTGTATAAAAAACAAGTATTCTGTTGTTATTTTCTCTGCTGTCGAGCTGTAAAAAAGCTTCTCCGCTTAAGGCAACATCGTATGGTGGTGTTACTGTACACTCTTTGAAGTGATTGAGGCAGT
Organism: Teleogryllus oceanicus; assembly: GCA_964035755.1. Taxonomy (NCBI): domain Eukaryota; kingdom Metazoa; phylum Arthropoda; class Insecta; order Orthoptera; family Gryllidae; genus Teleogryllus; species Teleogryllus oceanicus. The sequence goes on along the minus strand of CAXIVR010000003.1, from coordinate 2,460,718 downwards.
GGAGGCCTACCTACATTCTGTGATCGGTTGACACTACGTAATAGGTTCTTTCCGGTAAATGCAACAGTACTTCCTGATCTTCTATACTCTGGATTTCTTCTCTTATTAGGCATGCAGGAGGTTCATTTGGGTGTTGTTCGGTCCTTATTTTGATTCCTGTCACCACTTTCATTGCTTGACCTTCTGTTCCATTTTCCACATGAGTGTGCTGACCTTCTTTATATATTTGAGTATGATCATTTACATTTTTATTTGTGACGAGACGGGAATTGCAGATATCTCGATTTTCGCAACGCCAATTAGATTTTTTTCCATTTCTGCTGAAGGACTGGAAGTGATATATATATATATATATATATATATATATATATATATATATATATATTTTTTTGTTTTTAGTCGAACGAAGTAAAGATGTCATTTCGAAAATAATTTCTTATTCATTACCGCGGAAACCACAACACACTACATTATTTGAATTGTGGACATACATTTCTGTGGATTTCAAAGAAAAAGGACAAAAAATGTGGACGAAAAAAATGGAAACAATACTTGTGGACATATGAATTAATGGACAATATATGCAGTGGGCGAATTATTTAAAAAAAAAAGTGGACCAAAAAAACCTCATGAAAGTGGGCAAAGTGTTTGGATTATCTGTACGAACACAAATACTTTCGAAACTTTCTAAATGTATTTCTTCACCTGGGTCTGCATGGCCAACTCTTTCTTTAGTTATTCCTTCATCATATATTCTTTTGGCAGTGCAAGTGGCGGTTCCTCTCAGCTGATTTCCAGAGACATGATTTATGTCACCTGAAGGAAAGTCTTCATCGTCGCTATCACCTTCGCTTCTATTAATTGCTCATCTGCTTGCTCACAAACTCGCAATTTCATTAACAGTCCACCTAAGTGCAGAAAATATGACCATAATGATACCCTGCCATTGCCCCAGTAATAGGGCGTCTGTATTAAATTCTTAATATACAAAACGTGAATATTTGTATCGCAAAAATAAGGTTAACAATCATTTAAAGCGTAGAATAATATTGATTTACGTAAGATTCAATAAAATAGACAATAGAATACCGAAATAACGTACCTCTCAGAGCACGACATAATGATAGAAAATTCCACAGAAGCTCAACGCTAAATCTCGGCAGTTAAAAGGCCATCAGAGAAGACATGTCGTTGGACTAATCAACAATACCAACTCTTAAATTTAAAAATGAAAGTTCTCAGAAAATACTATTCACAATAAGAATATACATACTTCTATCGACCGCTCCAATAATGGGTTAAAATAATATTTCGGTTCTACTATTTGGAAACCGAAAAGTTGAGAAAATTTCAACATGGCATACTTTGGGCAGCGATAGATGGCATCAAGCAAGAAGGAAGGACAAGACCAGTCCACATCAAAGAAATTTGAAAATTTTTCTACAAGAAAGTCTGTTCAATTTTGTAGCACCTCTAGTTTCTACTTGTTTTACACATGGGTAATATTTACATTAGCTGCGATTTGTTAACTTTTTTTGTATTTATGAGTATGTGCTTTCGAGAATGTCATATAGTTTCTTGAAACCTCAATACTTTTCGCGTAATTTAGCGTGAAAATGCGGACGGAAAAGTTCATGCTGTTTTAGCTCCACTAGTTTAATAACGTAAGCTCTAATATATTCCTGTCTTTAACTCAATTCACTCCCGCTGCAGGGCATTTAGTAATGCAATGCGTACGAAATGTTTGAATTGCGGCTCGGAAACAACAAAGAAGCCGAGATTTTGTCGAAAGAAGAAATGTTCGCAGGGAGAGCGCTTGCACGAAACTTTCACTGATAGCGATTGCTGTATAGTATTTGATTTTTGTTATGGAATAATTAAGAGATAGTATAGCATGTTATACGCTCATATGTAAAACTAATTCGAATGTATTTTCAAATCCAAACGTAACATGTCTTACCCTTAAACTTACATCAAATAATATTTTGTTACTGAAAGAAGTAAAGTGCAAAATAGATAAAATTGAATTTGTACACTGAAATTTTCCAAGTTTGAAGTCAATATTGCCAATGATCCGTACATATGTTTTACACATATCTCATTATTTATTCATAAATTTTATTCTCAATTTTTAAAGAGTTTCAATTCAAGTTCGTTACATGGAGTATGAAAGTTATTACATTTCGAAATGCTTTTTGTACAGGGGCTCATTTATCTTCACGACAGCGATATCGTGTCGCATGGCAATTTACATTCGTCAAATTGCTTGGTGGACAGTCGCTGGGTGCTTCAGATCTCAGATTTTGGCCTCCATGAATTTAAAGGTACGAATAATACTCAAACTGATAATTGTGTGATAATCGTATATATTGATTTTGCACTGTGTCTACAATTTTCACTTAACAATTATTTTTATTTATAAATTCTATTTTTTGATAGTATTGTGACTAATAACAACACTTTCAATAAAGCTTGTTACACTCAAAAGCTGTTAGTTGCTGTTAAGAATTAAGTTCTTAAGTTTTTTTCATTTTTCAGGGCCCTCTTAAGCGAAGGCCCTAAAATACACTGTCTACCCCTGGTGGGGATGTGTCATTGTTTCGTTTGCTATGGCTGCCTGTATGGCTATTGGAGTATTGTGTGTGTGATGTCAGCAGGCTAGGAGGAGTCTGAGTTAATGGCTTGCAAATGTATGTAAATTATTTAACATTTTTTCTTGGTTTTCTATATTTTTTAATATTTTATCACAGTCTACAAACTTGTTCGTCAGGCTTTCTCTGGATCGAGTATTGCCAAGCTGTTTGTCTGTTACTCAGCGATACAATAGTTCAACGTCAAATAATCATAAATTATTATTTTTTATATATCTGTGGCCCGTCGTGGTCATAAGCCTAATTTATCTGCACATATGTATTACACATATAAAGTTATTTATTCATAAATTCGCTACTTTTCCTCGTTCGTCTTTCGAGGCTTCCAGAAACCTCTGCGTAAGTGTTAATTGACTGATCACATATTATTTCGTGGTGCCGGCGTGTAAACCGCTAATGGCCACTAGCCCCATGAGTGTACAATAAGTATGATTTATCACGTAAGGTGGCGGTCTTCCTCTCCCACTGGATGGTGAGATCTAGCGCCAATCAGTAAGTCCGTTTGAAGAATTTCCTTATTCAGGTTTCTTGTACCAGCGGGGCACCCCTCCCCCCAACCTCTAAGCCACCGACTGGTCTCCCGATATGTGTAGTATGTGTAGTGCTTGTGTTAGTTGGCACGAGGATAGCACAAGGAAGAGGAAGGAAAGATAGCAGGCGTGGCCCGTTTGTTAGGATATAGCTCCGCTATTTGCGTGTTGATCGGGGAAACCACGGAAAACTATTGATCAAAGTAGTCGGCAGCTAGTATACTCCTCCACTTGGCAGGGGCTTAATTCGACTAAGATAGGGTCGAAAAAACTGCCACCGTCGGCACTCGAAACCCAGGATCTCCTGATCAGATGCACTGCAGTGATATCAGTTTCCTCTTGCCTGAACCGGTTGTCTGACTCGTCCTTCCGAGCGCGGCCTCTTACTCGAATCCTGGCAATTGTTCACATGCCCGTATTTTTCGTTTGTACTTTAGTCCGTACTAGCGTAGCTCGGAAGGTACCGATATACCAGCTTGTATTAGCAGATTAAGGAACCATGATCACTGTACCCACCAGCCAGGAATACTCGTAGATTGTGCCTTATCAAAGTTAGCCACCGGATCACCACTTAATACTCTTGTGTGTGAATCCTGCATTACACATAGAAGTTATCTTTGCTGTGAATGTCTGGGTGGATGACGGTTACAGTGGGCAAGGCGAATGCTGAATTAACCATATCGCTTTTTCATTTTGGATTTCCAACAGCAGGAAAAGGAACTACTATTATCAGGGCATCAACCTCTAAATTCTCGCTTCCATGCATTTTTGTATGTAATGAAATAACGGTATCGTAACAAACAATTGAAAAAGTTATTTTATAAAATTCAGACCCAATTCAGGTATAAAACACCGAAACTATAGTTCATCTTCAGAAATCAACAATCCTAATGAAAAGTTCAATTTCTTGATTATTCAGGATAATTCTACGAAATAAACAAGCCAGAAAATTACTTGTAGTAGAAGTGAAATGACAGGGCTTGATTGATAGGATTTCGCGCTACGGCTTCTGCGGCTCGTGCTTAAAATTCCTAGTTCGCAGAGGAAGTGGCATCCTCCCGTCTGTGTTGGTTGCGTTGTGGATTGCTAATTCCGAATATTTTAATGTACTCGCATGTAAAACTTTTCCACCCCATTTCTAGGTGTTAGGGAGTCCTACTCCTAAGGTATTTTTTCAAATTGTCAAAATGTGATCATTTCGGCACCCTGCATTTCATAGAAATGTATAACTTCTACTCTGAGACACCTTGTATATTAACACAACCATTACCAAAGAGGATCTCAGAGACTCGATGAGTTTGTTTTTATAGGTTTAAATTTTGTAGGAAACTGAATATCATTGATTTTTTTTGTTGAAAATACGACATTTTCACAAGTGTTTGCTAAAATGGAAGTCATTTACTTTGGGTGAAGTAAAAATTGAGGAAATATGTAGAAAATATTTTAAGTATTTGCTTGGTGTGGCAGCGGGAGGGCAGGAGGAGGCGCGCCGCCGCCGCCGCCTGTGGCGCGCGCCCGAGCTGCTGCGCGCGCCCTTCCCGCCCCCGCGCGGCTCGCAGAAGGCCGACGTCTACTCCTTCGCCATCGTGCTCTACGAGATCGTGGGCCAGGCAGGCCCCTGGGGCGACTGCCCGCTCTCGGAAGACGGTGAGTGCAGGGCGCTGCTCATTATCCCAGTAAGTGTTTTATCGCGGGAGGTAGCGGTGATCTTTCTCCGCTAGATGATAGCTAATTTTGAACAATATGTCGCCTTGCGGTGTTTTCTACAACCAGGTATCTCCAACCAGCGAGGCACTGCCCCTGCCAGAACAAGCTCTAAGCTCCCAACTGTTGTTTCGACTAGTGTCTTATAGTGTAGTCTGCTAGATTCTCCTACTGTTGTGTATATAAGTGTAAGTGTGTTCACTAAGGGGTGAGGATATAACAAGGAAGAGGAAAAACAAGTGGCGCGCGTTTCGTGCCTACAGACCAGACCAGAGTAGCCAGCCGCTAGAATTGTCCTCGAGATACCGAACACTAGCGAAGATAGAATGTGGAAGAGCTTCGAAATGTTTATTCACGTTCAAGAAAGAGAGATGCAATTGGTTAATCACTAATGAAATCCTAGGACGGCCTGTGGGGCTCAAATTGGCTAATGAAGTCCAACGTGTCCATTAATTTTTTTATCTTTTCACAGGAATCTAAAAAATAATTTTTTCAACTTCTCGGTTTTCAAATAGTACAATCGAAATATTCTTTTATGAATATTAAAGAAGGCTACAACCTCGTCCTAAATACAAATTTTCATTAAAAAATATGGAGCGTTTTTAAGAAAATGGCGTTAAGCATTACTGTAAATACGAAAATTGAATCCCTTTTTCACAGGAATCTATTGAGTTTTCGAAATGTGAGAAGTAATTTGAAGCACTTCACTAAAAGTGATAATACTTTGCATTAACAGACCTCCAACAAAGAGAACTGCTGATTATATTTTGTTCTTAGAAAACCTGGAGATAACACTTAACAAAGTCAGAAATCGCTTTTTTCAATCCATTTTTGTATGCGGAGATTTTAACATTGATTTTCTGGTCGAATCTTGCGACAAAGAAAAGATTCTCAATTTAATTAATTCCTTCAATTTAAACATTACAATTAATGTTTCGGATCGCACAAAATTCGATGAAGGCAATTGATAAAATTATAATTAACAAAACTACTAATCGATATGAAGTTGAAACAAAAGATTTAGGATACAGTGACCACGATGCACAAATTCTTAACATTATAAGAAATGCGATCACTGACACAATAAAGAGTACACGTATGACTAGATTGTTTACTAAAAGTAAAATTAAATTATTCATTGATTACTTGATGCAGGAGTCATGGGAAACGGTTTATAATACTGCTGATACAAACGACAAATATAATTCTTTTTTTTTTCAACTCTTTCATTTCATTTTAACACTTGCTTTCCTCTTAAAAACGAAAATTAAATATTTCACGGAAAAGCAATTCTTGAATAACACAAGGGATTAGGACATCTTGTAAAAACAAGCGAATTCTTTCTTTAATTTCTAAACGTCATGACGTATCTCAAGATTTCCTTTATTACTTTAAAAAATACAAAACATTGTTACGAAAAGTCATAAGGGAGACTAAAATCATGAAAAACGATCAGGATATTTTGAACTCAAATAACAAAACGAAAGCAATGTGGAATATAATAAAAAATACTACCAAATCAACTAGAAAACCCCTTGAGAATGTTGTTTTAAAATATAACGATAAAAATGTGAACGATCCGGCAACAGTGGCTAATCTCTTTAACCAATACTTTTCGAGAATTGCTGCCGAACTCACTAAGGGTCTTCAAGCACAAAATTCAAAAACAGACAGTTCACCCAAAATTTTAGACACAATGTTCGTTTCCGAAACTTCTTCCTATGAAATTCTCAAAATAAACGGTAAACTAAAAAATAAATACTCGTCCGGTTTAGATGAATTCCCGGATTCTTAGTTAAAGACTTGCCATTATACACCCGTTAACTCACTTATTTAATGCATCTTTATGCACTGGAACGTTTCCAGACATTTTCAAAACAGCTAAAATTTAGCTGCTTTTCAAAAGAGGCAACAAAAGTGAAATTCAAAATTATCGGCTCATTTCTCTTCTATCAGTTTTTTCAAAAATATTAGAGGGATTTTTTACGTACGAATTTACTTTTCTCAGTAAACACGACGCGCTTTCAGATTGCCAACATGGATTTAGAAAATCAAAATTAACGGAAACAGCTATATTTTCTTTTCTTAAAGATGTCGCCTCATCTTTGCATCAAAACGAGGCACCTATTGGAATATTTTTAGATCTCTCAAAAGCTGTTGACATCATTGATCATGACATTTTACTTTCCAAATTACCTTCATATGGAATTCGTGGTATTGCTCTAGATTGATTATGTTCGTACCTTAAACAACGATCTCAGAGAGTTGAAATACCTTACTGGAATGATGGAACATTACGTACGCACCTTTCCGACTCTTTGCCCGTTGCATGAGGAGTTCCTCAAGGATCGATTTTAGGCCCTATTCTGTTCCTACTTCACGTAAACGATATGCCCTCGACAATTCGAAACGGAAGAACGGTTCTCTTTGCGGATGATACGAACATCCTCTGCAATAAAGAAACAGTAAATAGTACAATATCAGATGTTTCAAATCGGTTCCGAAATAACAAATTGACGAAACGAAAAGTAAACTGTTTTAATGCAGTTTTCCATTTCAAATAAACAATTCTGTCCTCCATTGAAAATGAACGGTGTACCATTGACTGATGTTAAGGTAACAAAATTTTTAGGTCTCTCAATTCAGTCAAACCTTAAATGGAACGTCCA